>JAAALK010000290.1:36917371-36958916 GCA_019279435.1 Zizania palustris
GGATGAAAACCCGCGAGGTCTGTGTGTACAGGAGCTCAACAGTAAATGCTCAAAGTGTTAAATGTTACCTACCGAGCCCCCATATTTAGAAGCCCACGGCTTCATCCTAAGGAAGTGACTACTTTACCCCTAGGGTTTACAACAGATTGACTCTACAGAACTAAGGGGTACAAAAGGTAGTTCCACCTTTATTTTGGAGGCTTCTTGTCAGCTGCAGAGGGGGACAGTGTCAGCCTTTTTCAGAACAGACAGTGTAGCCTTTACAGTGTGACTTCTGGAACCTCCCTTCGCACGCGAGGGGTGCGGAAGCTTCGGGCGAGAAGCCTGCAGCCTGTTGGCCTTCGCTCCGCGAAGAAGTCCTTCGATACAGTGACGGTTTTGAGCGAAGCCGTCAAAGCCCTTGGGCCTTCGCACCAACACCTCGGGAGTGGACCACCACGGCTTCGCAGCTTCACCCCAGCTCGAACTCCGTCAGTCCGTTTGTACCGAAGCCATGCAGGCCGAAGTACCTCCAAGTCACCCTCACTTCCGAAGCCCCACCTTCGGAAGTACCACCCTTCGAAGTCCCCTCCTTCGTCCAAGGCCTCCGCATGAAGCATTCCATGAGCACTTCGTCGCAGTGTCTCTGCCCGAGCACACTCCTCGATGAGCCTCACCCGGACCATGCCTTCGATGCACCCTCGACTTCTGAGACCTTCGTCGGGTACATTCGAGTGTCTCCCTCCGGAGCACACTTCGAACCCTTGCCTCCGCAGAGGACTTGTTCCACCAACTCCGAAGTCACTCCATTCGGAGTACCCTTCGAAGTGCCTCACTTCCGAGGACTTTGTCTCGGAGTACCTTCAGCTGGAGCCACGCTCCGCACTCTCTGCCTTCACCTGGCGCGTCTCGACCCGAGGACCGACCCGGACCACCTTCGCAGCCACCGTGACGGAGCTCCCCGCTCCCCTGGCATCAAGCCTCCCGCTTGACCCAGGTTCACCCGGCTCGAACCCTGTCCGTCGCCTCCGAAGTCCCTGCGCACCACCGACAAGCAAACAAGTGTATCCAGTACTCCGGAGACCTCTCCGGGTTAGCAACCTCCGGCACACACTCCGGTGTACCGCCCAAAGTACCGAAGCCATCGGTACGAACCCAGTCATCGTGTACTGCCGGAACCCCTCCGACGAGCACACTCCGCTGCACAGCTGCAGCAAGCAAACACCGAACATACTTCGGTGAAACCACCTCCGAAACACCCTTCGGAGGTACCCTTCGAACAGAGGGTAAAAGCCTGTCAATCACTCATCACAACACCGAAACCACCCTTGGTTTCTCAATCTCCCCCTTGATGAGTGCATTGACAACCAAATCCAATTTCAAGAAAATTTAAAAAACGTTCAGCACACAAGTGACCATAAAAACTCAGAAAAGAGCCAAAGCATGTCACTTGATAAAAGAAATTTTCTCCCCCTTTGTAAAAGAGTAAAAGCCCCTTTGGCAAATCTCCCCTTTGATAAAAACTCCCCCTGAGTTGAGCAAATTTTTCTCCCCCGTTATGTCAAAAAACTCTCCCCCTTTAGAAATTATGCCTTCTTGCAGCAGAGAACATAGCAAAATCTCTCCCCCTTTGGCAATGCAAGCATCAAGGAGCAGTCAAAAGATGCAAAGCTTCGAAATGAGCAGAATTGCAAGGACATATAATGCAAAAATATGCCAACATTAACACTAATGATCATGTGCTCAGCTCAATTTAACAATCTGTGAAACAAGATGATGGCATGTGATTTTGTCATGTTGAAGTAAAGCATCACCACTTAATCACAGCAGCTAGACATGTGAAGGCAAGGACTGCGCAAAGCTAACAATTTCTACCTTAGACAGACAAGTTTTGTTCAAAAGGAGCTGTGAGAGCAAACTTGATGAGCCATTAATTTTGTTGTTCTTTTGCTTTAATGCCAGGGGTTATTTGTTTGTCCACCTTATACTTTCCAATCAGGCCAAGCCTAGGCATAAAAGCCATCTGAAGCTTAAGGCGGTGATTTTGGCATACACTACACTATCCCAGTTCAGACCAAAGTGCAATGGTAAGCAGTCTAGAATAGAGTAGTGCGACAAACAAACCCTCCTGGATCTTTTCATTTAAACCAGACAAATCATGGATTTTTGATTTTGATTGAGATGAATTTAAATATTTTGATGAATATCCATGAATACAGAACACATTTTTCAAGTTGCAAATTTTAGCATCCAAGGAACAGTGTCTTGCTGTCAAGTAGATAAAAGATAGCTAAAAGCAGTCCTGCCTAAACAAGCTAAATACACGATTGTGCGGTGAGCAAGTTTTAATTTTAGAAAATAAGACATCATGCACAATCAATGTTCCAGACATATTTCATAGAGCTGAGCTGCCATGATTTCTTTGAATTAAAAGCAGGCATATAATAGCAAAGATGTAAATGCAATTTCACACATAATGAGCATATGCAAGACAATTAAAATCAGCTCCCCCTCACAAAATGCCGTAGGGATGACAAATACCAAGTTCCCCACGTAAGTAAGCAAATCGAGATGCATCGAGGGGTTTTGTAAAAATGTCGGCAAGCTGGTGTTGGGTATTAACATATTGAAGTTCAATATCACCCTTCTCATTGTGATCTCTGAGAAAATGATACCGTACATCAATGTGTTTGGTTCTGGAGTGCTGAACCGGGTTGTTTGCAATACAAATAGCACTAGTGTTATCACAGAAAAGTGGAACACTCTTATACTCTAACCCGAAATCCCGCAAAGTGGAAACCATCCACAAAATCTGAGAGCAACAGCTAGCTGCAGCAACATATTCGGCCTCAGCCGTCGATTGTGCAACACTAGACTGTTTGCGGGAAGACCAGCAAACCAGAGATGTACCCAGAAAATGACAAGTACCAGAGGTACTCTTCCTATCAATTCTACACCCAGCAAAATCCGCATCTGAATAACCTCTAAGACATAAAGATGAAGACGATGAATACCATATGCCAAATTCAAGGGTGTGTTTGAGATACCTTAAGATGCGCTTAACCGCTTGGCGGTGCGAAGCTCGTGGTGAAGCTTGAAAACGAGCGCACAGACACACAGCGAAGTGTATGTCCGGCCTCGTGGCAGTCAAGTAGAGGAGGGAGCCGATCATGCTCCGGAACTCCTTCTGATCTACGGCTTCTCCATCTTCGTCAGGGTCCAATGCTACAGATGTAGCCATTGGAGTGGCGAGGGGCTTCGCATCGGACATGTCGAACTTCTTGAGCAGGTCCTTGGTGTACTTTGTCTGGTGGACAAAAGTACCTTGTTTGCTTTGCTTGATTTGTAAACCAAGGAAAAAAGGTGAGTTCAACCCATCATTGACATTTCAAATTCCCTGCTCATGGTATCTGCAAACTCGGCAACCAAAGCATGAGAAGAGCCACCAAAGATGATATCATCCACATAAATCTGCACTAGAAGGAAATCTTTGCCATGCTTGAGAGTAAACAGTGTTTTATCAACAGAGCCCATCAAATACCCTCGCTCAAGCAGAAAAGACTTAAGTCTATCATACCAAGCCCGAGGGGCCTGTTTGAGTCCATAAAGAGCCTTATGAAGTTTAAGGACTTTATGTGGGTACTTGGGGTTTTCAAAACCAGGGGGTTGTTTTACATAAACATCTTCACCTATGAAGCCATTAAGAAAAGCACTTTTGACATCCATTTGATAGAGTTTGAATCCCCGGGATGTTGCAAAGGCAAGCAAAATCCTAATGGCCTCAAGGCGAGCAACAGGTGCAAAAGTTTCAGTAAAATCAATCCCTTCTAGTTGAGAAAAACCCTGAGCTACAAGTCTAGCCTTGTTTCTAACTATAGTCCCATCCTCCCCTTGTTTATTTTTGAAAATCCATTTTGTTCCAATGAAATGAACATTTGGTGGAGGATCAACTAAAGTCCAGACTTGGTTTCTTTCAAAATTCTCAAGCTCTTCATGCATGGCATTGATCCAACTAGAATCAGAAAGTGCATGACTAACATCTAAAGGCTCGAAAGAAGCAACAAAAGCAGCATTAGTGAAATGGGCATGAGAACGTGTTACCCTTTGATCAAGCTCACCAATGATCTGCTCGGGAGGGTGCATCCTTTGGACATGATGTGGAGCCTCGCGGCGGGATGCAGTCTCCCCCTCAACTTGTGCGTTGGAGTGGTCCAAGATGACCGATGTTGAGGTAGTCGCTTCGGGACCTCGTGCCGAAGTAGTAGAAGCGGGGTCAGCTTCGGGGGTTGATGTCGAGGGTAGTAGGGGATCATCCTCGAATTCTCCGGGATCTTCTTCTTCGAATAAGGTCTGTTCCATGTCGTGTTCATTTGCCTGTTCAAAAGCAGAACTAACAGAGGGGGTTGATTCATCAAAAGTCACATCACATGACTCGATGACAGTGTTAGTTTCTAAATTATAAACACGATAGGAATGACCATGAGTAGTATAACCCAAAAAGATCCCGTCAGAAGATCGCGACTCAAATTTATCCAAGTTACCACGTTTTAGGATAAAGCAGCGACAGCCAAAAACTCGAAGATGAGTAACCTTGGGCTGTCTCCCAAAACGCAGCTCATAAGATGTCAAATTTAAAATTGAGCGCAAGAAAATTCGGTTTGAGATGTAGCAAGCAGTGTTCATGGCCTCAGCCCAGAATTTTCTAGGAGTCCTATGCTCATCAAGCATCGTCCTAGCCATCTCAACCAAAGTGCGGTTTTTCCTCTCAACAACACCGTTCTGTTGAGGAACCCGCGGAGCAGAGAATTGATGTTCTATGCCATGCTCCATGCAAAAGTCAACAAAGAGACTATTTTGAACTCAGTGCCATTATCGCTTCGAATGAATTTTAATGCACCAGGGAGTTCAGTAAAAAGTCTCAAAGCCAAGCTCCGAAAGTGTGAAAACACTTCATCCTTGCTGGCAAGAAAGAATACCCAAGAGTAGCGAGAGAAATCGTCGACAATAACAAGTACATACCACTTGCCGCCTAAAGAACTAACCCGAGAAGGACCTACAGTGTCCATATGGAGAAGTTCTCCGGGCTGTTCAGTCATCACTGTGGTGACTGGCGAATGCGAAGAGGCAATCATTTTTCCATGTCGACATGGAGCGCAAACTAAATTCTTCTCAACTTGAGCTTGGGCAATCCTCGGATCAAGCCTAGGGCGCTCAAACGAGCGAGCAACTCAAAACTCATATGCCCTAGTCTCCTATGCCACTTCCAAAGCTCAGAAGTCGAATGTGCAACAAGACAATGAGAAGAACCAGATGACTCTAAAAAATCAGCTCCAAAAACTCTCCCAACCCTAAAGATCTTACACACCACAACGCCATCAGAATTGAGTACTTGCGAAGTATCGCGATGGAATCGCACTTCGAAGCCCTCATCAAGCAACTGAGATACAGACAGCAAATTGTATCCCAGGTTCTCAACCAAAGCAACATCTTTGAGAGTGAAGTTCGAATTAATTCTTACCACACCTTTACCTTTCACTCTACTCCTTCGATTGTTTCCGAAGGTGATATGTTCCCTTTGCTTGGTTGTGGTGAGGCTGGAGAACCAAGCTGCATCTCCGGTCATGTGGCGCGAACAACCGGAGTCCATGATCCACGTGCCCTCCAAGCCTCGACCTGTCGCCTACACATGATGAGAACGTCTCGATCGCTCAGTGCTGGGGTGAGTAAAATAATGACGAGGCATCCAGCACTGAGTGACACGAGCAGTAGGCACAGTAAAAGTAGACGGTCTACGCACATAAAAATCAGAATGATGCAAAGTGCGAGGTCTACCTACATGCAAAGAACGAAAAGCATGTCGAGGTCTCCTACTCTGACGAGGTACAAAGCTACTCGCCCGAGGTCTACCACCATATGGAACATGGTGAACACCTCGAGGAGCAAAACCTCTCCGAGAAGCACGAGGAGCCTCGAAAACAGGACGAGAGTAAAACTCAGACTCATGCATACCTAAAGATGGGTAATGCATGTCCTGATAGCTCATCGCCTGTGCACGTCGCTCATCCTTGATGCGACGGAAACAGAAACCAATCAAATGACCCGCCCGCTGACAATAAGAACAATGAAACACTCTCCTGGGGGCACTCTCATGGGTCATAGGAGCAACTCTCACAGGCTCCTTGGGTTTCTTCTGAGTGGTTTTCTTAGGAGGATTTTTCTTGACAGGAGGAGTGGTTTTCTTTGGTGGATGGGTAGGCTTTTTGGCTGATGGGGTGTCCAACAGAGCTCTCTCTTTCTCTAGGGTGGTGGGAGAGGTAAAAACAGTTTTGGACTTACTGTCTGAAGCTATCCTCTCAAAACCCAAACCTAGAGCTACCCCGGCTCTGTCAGCACACAACTTGGTCTTGGCCAAGAGCAAATCCATCCTACCCTTTCCCTCAGTGCATTTGTTTACCACGGAAAGAAGGTATTCATTTTCAGACATGAGGTTTTCAGCTCGCTCTCTAACGGTGCCTAGCTGGTCCTTAAGGGTAATGCATGTGTCACACACAGGCTGCACATCCTTAGAACTACCGGCCCTCTCCAATCTAGCCTCCAAATCATGAACATGCTTATCACGTAAATTAATGCTATCGCGTAATAGAGAGCAGTTCATGCAATCAATAACATCATGAGGTCTAGAATCCACCTCCAAAAGCTGCTTCTGTGCAGTCTCAAGCTCAGAAAGAGTTTGAGCATGAACAGAACGCAACTGAGCAAGATCACTCATGACAACAGAACAGGACTCACATTCAGCATCATCAAATTTAGACTTAAGCATGGCATATTCAGTAGAAACAGATTCTAGCCTAAGTCTAAGGTCTTTTCTTTCTCTAGCGGCTTGCACAAGTAATCTATCCTGACCAAGCACTACTTCATTCAGCTCATCTAATTTAATTAGTAGCTGGTCAGATGATAGGTTTACCTCAGATGAGTCAAGCTCATCGCCGCTGTGATCGCTGTCGGCCATGAAGCAAAGGCCGGTGAAGTCACGTCCCTTCTTGTCCTTCTTGTCCTCCTTCCTTGGGGACTCCCCCTCCTCAGAGCTCGACTCCTCAGTTGAGGAAGTGTCGATGTCGCTGAGAGCAGCAACAAAGGCTCTGGAAGCGGCCTTGGCTACTTTCTTAGCCATCTTGCCGCGCTTGCCCTTCACAAAGGGCTTCCTCTCCTTTTTGTGGTATTTGGGGCGCTCACTCTCATCTCTCTTCTTGACCTTGGGGCAATTGGCCTTAATGTGAGAGGTGTCGCCACATTCATAGCAACCACTAAAACCACTTCTCCTCTGATCCCGTCTCTCATGATGAAAGCGGGTGAACCTCCGGGCAATGAGAGCAAGCTCATCATCAGCTAGAGTGTCCACCTGCTCCTTTGTGACGGAGACCAGGGAGGACAAAGCAAAACCATCTGCAAGAACACAAGTGCCTGATGTGCTTGGTTCTGCAGTGGTGCCACGGCTAGTGCTAGAAACCAATGCCAATGGCTGTGGCAAAGAGCTTCTGTGCACAGCAAGAGATGCCTTGGCAATCTCTGTGGACTTCAGCTTGCTAAAGAGTTCATCACAGGTTAGAGTGTCATAGCCTGTGGACTCCTCAATGCTGGATATCTTCACTTCCCATATGCTACGGTCAAGAGCATAGAGAAGCTTGATAGCCCTATCATGATCACTGTAAGCAAGCGTCCCGTTGGATCGCAAGTTACTCACTATCGCGTCAAAGCGTGAAAACATGGCATCTACAGATTCACCAGGTGCCTGCACAAACAGCTGATACTGTTGGTTGTAGGTGCTTTGGCGCCTGGCCTTAATCTGAGCAGAGCCCTCATGAAAGACAGTGAGTGTTGTCCAAATCTCCCTAGCAGTCCTAAGGTGCTGCACCCTATCGAACTCACTCCGACTCAAACCAATGAACAGTATGTTCCTTGCCTTCGAGTTGGCAATATACTGATCTTTTTCAGTTTGAGTGGTGCGGGTATCAGGGATGGAGTATTGTGAGTCCACAATCTCCCAAATTGCATTTCCTTGGCTTAACAAGTAAGCCTCCATGCGCACCTTCCAGTATGCAAAATCTGTCCCATCGAACAGAGGAATTTTACTGCCTCTATCCATGTCGCCAACAGATCACAAAACCGGTTAAGGTCAACTGGTGATCTTAACCTGCTCTGATACCAATTGTTGGACCGAAAACGGCGACCAGAGGGGGGGTGAATGGGAGCTTTTAAAAATTCTGGCTAAAAACTTAGCCTTCGGATTCAGTTCTGTCTTCTGCGGAACAGGCTTCGAACACAACCTTCGACGGTCTGGTTCGGAGGTACTTCGACAGCTCCGAACACAGGCTTCGCAGGAACAAAAGTTCGAAGCCAAGAAGACTTCGCTCCACTATCAACCCTCGAAAATCAACTCTGCTAAGTCAGTGCAGGCTCCGCACACGAGGTGCTTTGAGCAGGCTTCGCACTTCACCCTTCGCAAGAGTGGACAGCCCTCTGAGGACTTAGACCAAGTACTTGGCGACAGCAACTGGTACTGGGCTTCGTACGCGAAGGTCTACACGCACACAAAACGGACCACGCTAAGGGCTTCGACACAAGAAGCACTACGGGAAATGATCAGGGCTTCGCTAGTAAGCAGCGAGGTCTTGCCTCGTGTTACACAGAGCGACTGCACACTGTAAAACACACTTCGCGAGAAAAACACCCTTCGCCAAAACAAGCTTCGGTGCACTAAGACTAGCGAGGTATGTAAAGTGAGCTCAAGCAAAAGCACAAAGAAGCAGGGCTTCGCCGCTTGAACAAGGAACACAAAATATATTGAACTCTGGATGAAAACCAGCGAGGTCTGTGTGTACAGGAGCTCAACAGTAAATGCTCAAAGTGTTAAATGTTACCTACCGAGCCCCCATATTTATAGCCCACGGCTTCATCCTAAGGAAGTGACTACTTTACCCCTAGGGTTTACAACAGATTTGACTCTATAGAACTAAGGGGTACAAAAGGTAGTCCACCTTTATTTTGGAGGCTTCTCTGTCAGCTGCAGAGGGGACAGTGTCAGCCTTTTTCAGAACAGACAGTGTCAGCCTTTACAGTGTTGACTTCTGGAACCTTCCTTCGCACGCGAGGGGTGCGGAAGCTTCGGCGAGAAGCCTGCAGCCTGTTGGCCTTCGCTCCGCCGAAGAAGTCCTTCGATACAGTGACGGTTTTGAGCCGAAGCCGTCAAAGCCCTTGGGCCTTCGCACCAACACCTCCGGAGTGGACCACCACGGCTTCGCAGCTTCACCCAGCTCGAACTCCGTCAGTCCGTGTACCGAAGCCATGCAGGCCGAAGTACCTCAAGTCACCCTCACTCCGAAGCCCCACCTTCGGAGTACCACCCTTCGAAGTCCCTCCTTCGTCCAAGGCCTCCGCATGAAGCATTCCATGAGCACTTCGTCGCAGTGTCTCTGCCCGAGCACACTCCTCGACGAGCCTCACCCGGACCATGCCTTCGATGCACCTCGACTTCTGAGACCTTCGTCGGGTACATTCGAGTGTCTCCCTCCGGAGCACACTTCGAACCCTTGCCTCCGCAGAGGACTTGTTCCACCAACTCCGAAGTCACTCCATTCGGAGTACCTTCGAAGTGCCTCACTTCCGAGGACTTTGTCTCGGAGTACCTTCAGCTGGAGCCACGCTCCGCACTCTCTGCCTTCACCTGGCGCGTCTCGACCCGAGGACCGACCCGGACCACCTTCGCAGCCACCGTGACGGAGCTCCCCGCTCCCCTAGCATCAAGCCTCCCGCTTGACCCAGGTTCACCCGGCTCGAACCCTGTCCGTCGCCTCCGAAGTCCCTGCGCACCACCGACAAGCAAACAAGTGTATCCAGTACTCCGGAGACCTCTCCGGGTTAGCAACCTCCGGCACACACTCCGGTGTACCGCCCAAAGTACCGAAGCCATCGGTACGAACCCAGTCATCGTGTACTGCCGGACCCCTCCGACGAGCACACTCCGCTGCACAGCTGCAGCAAGCAAACACCGAACATACTTCGGTGAAACCACCTCCGAAACACCCTTCGGAGGTACCCTTCGAACAGAGGGTAAAAGCCTGTCAATCACTCATCACAACACCGAAACCACCCTTGGTTTCTCATATACCATGTACCTTAAGTTTACCGCATTTGCAAACCTCACACACGCCACTTGATTTAGAGTCTGAGGATCCACTATTTGGTTCAATCTTAGGAGGAGCCATCGTGAACCGGCGAGGAGGGCGATGTCGTCGAGGTTGGGGGTTAGGAATGGCTAGTGGGAAATTTGTGGAAAACATATATACTTTGGTTAATTAATCTCGTGAATATATGGCAACATATATGCATCTGCAATTTTTTTGTCACATTGATAATTTTTATAGTACATTAAAAAACATTATTGTTATAGTGCATTCTACTAGTAATATTATACTAAATTATATTACCATGCATAAATTAATATAACAATCAGAAAACATTTTAACCCTAAGCTCGGATAAAATAAGACCAAAGCTAGGTTAATAATCATTTACTGACTGGCGGCGACGGGCGGCGAGGATGGGCTCTAGGGGCGGTGCCGATGGGCTCCGAGGACGGCAGCGACGGGCGGAGGGCGGCGACGACGTGCTCCAGGACGGCGGCGACGGGTGGAGGGGGGCGACACGGGAGTTTAGGGTTTAGAAAATGAAACTAGGTTTTCGGACGGCGGGAGTGGAAAGTATATATAGGTGTATTAGCAGTGGCGGGCATGCTGATGTCATCCTGCCCGCTACTGCTATTTTCTCTTAGTAGTGGCGGGCGATGATGTCACTAGCCCACCACTACTAATAGAGGTAGGGATTATATATCTAGTATATAATACACGTCCTACAATGTCGAGAAACACTTTGTAGCGTAGTGGTGCGGGGGGCTCACTTGGGGCCATGCGGTTCGAGGTTCGAACCTCGCTGCTGGCAGGCGGTTTGAGGTTTGAACCTTTCTGTTGGCCCCAAACAATAAAAATTTTCAAAACTTTTCTATTGATGTTTAATTAAATCCTCGTTTGATCTTGAACATGTTTTAACAATAAAAATACATCATAAAAATACATGTATTAATTATAATTAAATAATAACCTATATTACCAATATCTTAAACAAAATGACATAATTGATTTTACAAATACGCACGCTAAACATAAATGATCTAGACTTGCACTAATTTTCCATCGCCATCGGTGCGTAGATAAGGAATCACACTGCCAAATGACAGTTTTGCTTCAACCACATTGATCCTTGATATGTCAACGAAAAACGGCACCTCATCAAACTGATTGTATTCTTCTTCGTCTTTGACTCCATCAACTCCAACAATTCTTTGTTTTTCTAGAGCAACGATGTATTTTTTTCTCATCTTTAGGATCAAGTATGTAAAATACTTGTGCCACAGATTGAGCGAGTATACAAGGGTCATCTTTATAAGCCACCTTATTAAGGTCAACTATTGTAAACCCGTAATCATCCACCTTCACACCTTCTGGATGTCTGACCCACTGGCACTTAAATACAGGGATTTCTATAGAGTTCCCGTAGTTAAGTTCCCATATTTCTTCGATGTATCCATAGTAAGCATTCTTTTGTCCAGTGCTATCTTCTGCATCTGCTCTGACACCAATATTTTGGCGCTGACTCTTTTGATCCTTTGCTTTGGTATAGAATGTGAAACCATTGATGTCATACGCTTGCCATGTTTTAACCATGCTCAATGGACCATAAGACAATTTATTTATCATCATCTCTTCGTCGGTTTCTCAAATCAAAGGTTTAGATCCCTCAACCATGATGTGAAATGAATTTTGTGCTGTTTCATAATAAATTGTTCATCGCGATCTTCATTCTTTTCACGAAGCTCTTCCAGGTGTTGTTCAACATATGGTCTCATAATCACCAACTGATGCATTACACTGTAATCTGATTCTCTTATTGTTTGGTAGCTATTGTCTCGTATGATTTTCCTGCCTTTAGTTCCTTTACCGATGAGTCTTCCATGGTGTCGGTACATGGGAACTCCTATTGGTTTTCCATCTCTTATGTAATCTGCGTAGCACTCAATGACTTCCTCAGTCGTGTAGCCCTTTATCATGGAACCCTCTGGATAAACACGATTTCGTACGTAACCCTTGAAGATAACCATTAGACGCTCATACGCATACATATTGTGCAGGTACGTTGGACCGAGAACAAAGATTTGGTCTGCTATATGTATCATATAGTGCTCCATAATATCAAAATATGATGGAGGAAAACACATCTCAAGCTGACACATAGTCTCCCTCATTTGTTTACGTAATTCATTTAACTCTTCAGTGTCGATCACCTTCTTTGATATGACGTTGAAGAAGTGACACATGCGTGTTATCACCATCTTCAGAAATGAATGTTTGATTCCTCTTACTGCGATGGCGAGGAATAGCCCAAGCATAACATGACAATGATGAGTGTTGCAGCCGCTCATCCTCAAATCTGCTACGAAGACAATATTCTTTATATTCGTTGAGAATCCTGTTGGAACTCTAATTCCATGTAGACACCTGCAGATTGATCTTTTCTCGTCAATTGTGAGGTTATAGCTAGCAGCCGGAAGGAAAAATTTTCCATTGGCCCTTCCTGTGGGTGAAGCTGGGGTCTAATTCCAAGAGTTTGAAGGTTCCTTCGTACTTTGAGTCCATCTTTTGACTTGCCTGGTATGTCTAACAAAATACTGATGGTGCTTTCGAAGACATTCTTCTCAACGTGCATTGTATCGATAGCATGACCAATCTCCAACTCCTTCCAATAGGGAAAATATCTAAAGAAGATTGACTGCTTTTTAAATGGAGCGTCCTTTGAAATTTTTTCAGATTTCTTCCTCTTCTTTCCGAAAACAACTTTGATATTCTTCACCATTTCGAATAGAAATTTGCCATCTCGATGTCGTGGAGGCTGTCCAAGCTCGATTGTATCGTTGAAATGGTTCTTGTTTCTTCGATATTTGTGGTTTCTTGGTAAAAATCTGCGGTGTCGCATATATATCGTCTTAACGAATGATGGAAGATGAATAAATTCTGTCTGGTCCACACACACTACACATGTTGTCTTTCCTTTAACCTGTCCCGTTAGGGACATACGTCCCGGGTTATCAGCTATGGTGCAAAAGATCATGGCTCTTAGATTGAAGTGCTCTTTCTTGTGCTCATCCCACACACAGACACCATGTTCCCATAGACGTTTCATATCCTCCATCAAAGGTTCTAGAAAGATATCAATGTCATTGCCAGGTTGTTTTGGATCAGAAATTAGAGTAGTGAGCATAAGGTATTTTCTTTTATGGCACAACCATGATGGAATGATGAACAAGCACAGAAAGACCGGCCACGTACTGTGTGGGTTCCTCATCTCACCGAATGGATTCAGTCCATCCGTGCTAAGTCCCATCCTGATATTTCTAGGATCGTCCGAGAAATCTGGATGGGCCAGGTCAAATGATTTCCACTGCCTAGCATCCACAGGGTGCCGAAGTTTTCCGTCCTTCTTCCACCCAGTGAAATGCCAGATTAATAGTTTAGCATCTCTGGGATTAGAGAACATACGTTTCAAGCGATCAATCACCGGTAGGTACCACATTACTAAGGCTAGAACTTTCCTCTCCGTCTTATATCTGTGCTAGTCTGCAATAACATTTTTCTTCCTCTTCTGCAACCTCTTATTCTTCTTCCCGTGGTCATTGTAGTCCACCACACGGTCATTTGCACATTTGTATTGACTTGCGTTGCACTGCAGACAGCTCTCTAACAATTCATACTCTTTTCGATATATGATACAGTGGTTCGGGCATGCATGAATCTTCTGAACGCCTAAAGTCAACGGACAAATCATCTTCTTTGCTTGGTACGTATCAGATGGCAGACCATTGGGTTTCGGCAAAACCTTTTTTAGGAGTTGTAAAAGATCTGAAAAACTAGTGTCAGATCATCCATTGCTGGCCTTCAGTTTCGTACAACATAGTATACTGCTTATCGCAATCGTAGCGTTCCTAGTAAAGAGTTGTGTACAACATAGTATACTGCTTATCGCAACCGTGGAGTTCCTCGTAAAGAAGGTTTTTCGATGCTTTGTCAAGTGCTTCAAAGTTATTGTATCCTTTGGTTGTAGTTCTCTACAACAACACCTCACGCGCAACATTTCGCATCAGTTCCTCCACATCAAAGGTGTCATCATCATCATGTTGATCAACATCATCATGTGTTATGTCGGATGTATGATCACAACCTCTTCTATGTTGATGAGCATCTTGCGGCACATCAGAATCTTCACTAGGGTTTTGGCCCATCTCACCGTGTTTCGTTCATATATAATAGTTCTTCACGAAACCATTTTTTAACAAGTGAAATCGTATGGTTTCACGATCTGAACACGGATACATCGCTTCGTTTTTACAAACTTTACAAGGACAATATATTGCCTCTTCACTCTGACGGGAAGCATATTGTGCGGCAGCTTCAGTAAATTCAGTTACTCTATTAAAATATGCCACCACATCTCCGTCATTGGACGAGTACATCTAGCACTTGTGCTCTATCTAAAACATATATTATTTGAAAAAATATTAATAAATTCATTATTGTTAATTTTAGTAATTTACAAATTGAAAATATATTGATTTATTATCGCTCATAACAACATTAATTAGAAATGCTTTAATTCAAACTATGTATTAAGTAGAAAAAATTATTAAATAAATTAACTACATTGGTTTCTCTCTCACCAAACAACATAACTCTAGATCTATAATCATAAATCAAATTAAAAAAGAGATTAAAATGACGTAAATCAATATACATGTGATGAATAATTGTGAGGAGGGTCATATTTGTTCATTTGGGAGAAGGAAACACTGTAAATGGAAGATTATTTGAAAATTTCTATTCACAAACCCTAAATTAGTAAAACGCTAATAACTCATTATATACATGATTAAATACAAAATAAATGTGAGATTCGACATGAATTTACCTCCTAGAATGAAATCCTTCAAAAGAAACGAAAACAAAGCCTCCCCCTCTTTATCTAGATTTTTGTCGCCATTGTACGGACCAAATTAAATGCGAAGTCCGGTAGCCTCGGGCTCGGGGAGGAAGAAGGTCCGCATTTTTAGCCAGAATAGTAGTGGTGGTCATAAGTGATGTCATCAATACATTAGTGGCGGACAGCGTAGTAGCGGTGGGCAGCACCAGCGCCTGCCACTACTATTGGTAAAGTAGTGGTGGTTCGGGCTGACGTCAGCACCGACCGCCACTACTAGTGGCTATACTAATGGCGGTCGGTGCTGACATCAGCACCGACCGCCACTAGTAGTGGCGGTCACCGGCGCGGTAGCGCCTGGAACCACTGTAGTGGCGGGCCTCTAATAGCCCGCCACTACAATGTTTTTGCCCAACGCCACTACAGTGGCGGTTTTTAGTAGTGGAAGTGAATGAGGATCAAGCCATCACGCTTCGATAGGATGTGGATGGTGTCACTGCTGTGATCACTGAAGATCTTAAATTCCCATCTCTTCCTAAGGGTGCGTTTGGTTATGCTGTGAACTGTGAAAAAGCTGTTGTGAGTTGCCTGCTGTGAAAAAGCTGTTGTGAGCTGTCTACTGTGAAAAAGCTAAAAGTCGTTTGGTTGAAATTGCTGTGAAAAAACTGCTGTGAGCTGACTGTTTTTTATAACTTACGTAATTTTCATCATTATAATATTATATACATATATATAAATAGGAAACACTCAACATTGATGCAACTAAATAAATAAAATATATTAGATAAATAAAAAAGTGTATAGTTCATCTTATAAAGTAACCGACATCCATATATTACCTCATGAAATTATGCAATACAATACAAACCATAATAATGTTAAATCAATTAAGACACCTTGAATTCATACTATTTAATTTGAACTAAAAATCAGAAAAGCAAAAGCAGAAAAGCAGGGTCCAGGCTGCTTCCAAATTTGTACTAGAAAAAAGCTGTTTTTTCACAGCAGAAGCAGTTTTGTTAAACCCGTTTAGTTTAGCTTTTGTTTTTTCACAGATTTCAAATGCAGAACCAACGCACCCCAAACGCACCCTAAAGATCATGCCATGTCTTCTGAGGCCCATGATCCGGTCACGTCATCTCTCGAGGCCCAAGCACTAGCTACATCGTCTCCCGAAAATAGTTATAATGTACAGCAATATTAGTGATGATTAGTGTAAAGACTTTTTCTTTAATAACTTTTGGTTCTTATTTTTTGAAGTAAAGATGGATGTTTTTGTCATTCGTAATTTTTAAGTACTAACTGCATTTTCACCTTATATAGTACTCAACGCGTGCCCCATGGGCTACGCACATGCCTACCGACATTAGGTTGAACAAGTCCTCGAGAGATTTGCATGTTGGTGGTTTTTTACTAATCCTTCGCGTCCTCGAAGTGAGATTTTGAGTCCCAGTATAGCCATATAGTCTCAAGTGCAAGAAACTAATTCTACTTATGCACCAATTCTAACATCAAGCATCACGAGTTCTCAAGGCAGCTGGGAATTGAAGTTGAGGCTTTAGGACAAATCTTGGGTCAGTAGCTTCTGCAATTGTTTACTGACTTCCAGAAATGGGCTCAAGGACTTTAATTATTTTGTGGCTAACTTATGTTTTGTTGGATATGGTAAGCCTGATGGTGCTATGAATTGGGAACTATTAGTAACTGATGTTATATGGCATCACGACTATACCTTTTGTTAGGAATAATATAATCTTGCTTTTGCTTTGGTTGTGGCGGCCTGTGTCACGCGTGTGTGTGCGTTAGTACGAGTATGGACTATTGTTTGCATGTGTTGTGCATGCATGCATGCGTGTGTAGTGCATGTTAGATGCGTGTCATTCCATGCAGGACGTGCTAGGCCATGGCTTGCGGCAAGCTCAAACGACGGATCGTGCGCTAGAGTGAGTGGCTCATGTACAAGGAGACCGAGTCTCAAGGAGCTCGTGCGTGCAAGGGAAACAAGCACTGATGAGGCTATAAAGCACTGTGTAATCAATCGGCTAAAGCAGCGAGTCTAAAAAAATATGAGAAAAGTCGGCGTTTGTTGCTGTGGGTGTTTGTCGCTACAAAAGAGTGTGCCTCGATTTCTTGTTCTTTCCTAGGAGTTATGACATTTGGTATTAGAGCAAAGTTCGTCCGAGATTCATTGTCATCACTAGAGGCACGCTGGTGGTGGCTGGTGGCATGACAACGTTCATGTCGGTGGTGTGCTGGTGGTGGCCAGCAGCAAGCAATGTTGAAGCTCCCAGCTATGTGCGTGTTGTTTAGACCATGTGCGTGCGTGGTCCGTGTGCCTGCATGAGTCCATGCATAGTCATCCGTTTGTACGGCGAGTGGAGATCTATGTCGAGAGCCATTCATGGCGGGCGGGCGTCAAGTTGGTTCACTCACACGTGTGTTTATGTGTTTGTTGCTCTCGGTAGCTTAGCGTGCGTGTTGAGCGTCGGAGTCACTTGTATGCGGTGATCTAGTTGGCGTTCTATCCAAGACTGTCTGGGTCAAGCACGTATGAGCGCGACGTGACCGAGTAGTTCAGATCGCAGCAAAGAAGATGTCGGCGTTCATGCGATGGTGGGGACGTCATGTGTCATCCGGAGAATGAAGTTGTGTCCAGAGCACGGTGAGATGGTGTCATTCATCCCTGCAGAGGGAGCGCGTCCAGTGGCATGGTGTGCTGCAGCAATGACGAAGATGGGGGGCAGAGGCGCTGGTGTCACAGCCAAAAGCGTGTGCGCTACCGTGATACTCACAGCTCGATGGTAGCAGCAGTCACGATAGCGAAGGCCTATCTTGCGGAGGAGAGTTCGGCTCACCACGAGAGCCATAGATGGGCAGCCATGGCGTCGACGACGACGGAGTTTCCTTGTTAAACTCAAAGTCAAGATTAGAGGGAAATTGTTTGGAATAATCTTGCTTTTGTTTTGGTTGCGGCCTGTGTCGCGTGTGTGTGCGCGTTAGTCATAGTCTGGACTATTTTTTGCATGTGTTGTGCATGCATGCATACGTGTGTAGTGCAGGTTAGCTGTGTGGCGTTCCATGCAGGACGCGCTAGGCCATGGCTTGCGGCAAGCTCAGACGACAGATCGTATGTTGGAGTGAGTGGCTCACATACGAGGAGACCGAGTCTTGAGGAGCTCGTGCGCACGAGGGTAGTAAGCACAAAGGCTATAAAGCGCCGTGTATTAAGTAGGCTACAGCAGCTAGTCCAGAAAAAAATACGAGAAAAGTTGGCATTTGTCACTGCGGGTGTTTGTTTGTCATGATTTTTTGTTCTTTCCTGGGAATTGCAAAGCTTATATTTGCCTTCTCTTAGCCAGCTTGTTGAAAGCATGATTGAATCATCCTTCTCAATTGCCTAGTACGGTTTTTCTTTATCCTTCAGCAATGCTTAGTGAGCTGCTAGTCACTGTTGCAAATCAATATATATCAGCCACATTTTGACCAAACGATTGAACAGAACAATCGTGCAGACTTGCTGCATGTTTATTATTGGCGTATCATTTCAATCTTTCGGGTTACAACTGATTACACCTGTGAACAAATATGCTGGATACAGACTTGATTCAATCAAGACGATGGAGTAGATACTCGACCTCCACTTGTTTAGTCAATGGAATCACCCATTGGTCATACAGTTTATACACTAATGAAGGATCAACTTTGAAACTGGCTTGGCTACTGTTGCTGTCTCCAGTTTCAACTGGCCCATTTGATGTCACATTTTGGCCAAACACCATGGCCTTCTTCTGAACTCTTCTCTTTACCACATCTTCCTGGGATTCAGATGTCAACAGTTTCATCAGAGCATCCTTGTCCTGCGAAAGGAAAATGTTCATTAGATGATACACGTACCACTAACTCTCCAAATGACTATAGAGTTATGCATGATCACACCAACACTTATTAACCTATCTAGGTCAGACAGATTATATAATACCTTGTTACGAATTAAAGTTGTGTAGTTCTGCGGGTCGCCTCTGAACTTCACTTCTGCCACATACCTCCCATAGTTGATTCTTTTTGAGAGTGCCTACAAAAATAATTACTTTTTCATTAAATTCAGGATGAATAATTATGCATATATGAATCCAAGAGTATGGCAATGTAGCATTCTTGTTACCTGCAGACATAAAAAATCAGATGCAGCAGTTGCAGCATAGTTGCCATCATCACCATTCTTGGCCAGGAGACTCAGAAATTGATTGAAGTATATGCTCCATATTTCATCATTCAAATTAACAAACGCGGCAGCAGGATACAGATCCTGGAAGTTATAGCAGCATGACCATGATTTCAGTGATCATTTTGAGATTGTTTCAGCATTGTTCCACATGATTTTTCAGCTATCGAAGAAACTGGACACTTACGCTTGTGAAGTTATATGAAGGTGACAATATGAAAGGCACTCTGAAAGGGAAGAAAGGAATCTCCTCTTGGTTTTGGTACCTTCCGGCCTGTAGATAAGTCCAACAGAAAGTAGTGACGAGTGAAGCTCAAATAACGTCCAGTTGATATCTTTTGTCACAATTCACGCAATGCATGCTTGTTGCTTAATGGCAGTAGTAGCACTAGCACATAACTACATAAGTAGCGTGCCGTTTAATGTTGACATCTGTTTTATCACATCATAAGCTGAAGCCAATGCAAGATGCTTATATGCTTTATCTTTGCTTAAAGTAAACAAATATTTTTTTGGATAGCTACTCGATCTGGTACTCATTCAGTTCAGACATTGCGGTTTTGTTCTTTCTCTCCGTCTCAAGGCTTTCCTACTTGATCACGAATCCCTCATCACTTGCAGGCTTAATTTCATGTTTATTAAAGGTGTTTTTTGTTTTTGCATGCAATTTTAACCATTTGTTTACTATAATGTGTTATTATGTGGCATGCAAATTATCTTACCATCGTGTATTTTAATTTCGGTTTTACCATAAGAAATTTATACTACCATAATACCGGTTGTAGTATAACAGAATCAAATCCACTAAATTTAAAGTAATGAATGACACATTCATTAAAATGGAAAAACAATACAGTTTTAGTCAACAATATTGCCGACAGCATGCAAGATTTGACCAGTATTTTCAGACGTTGAAGTCAAAACATTTAGCCAACAACTTCAGGTCATCGTCTCAACACAAATAGTCAACCAACTGCCTGATGCCACACCAGTTGACAGCAGCCAATGCAAGCAAATTAGAACGGGAGCACAAAAAAGATGAAAATGAGAGGAACCCAATGCTACTTCAGAGTTCAGAGTTGAGGCATCAAAACAAGAACTGATAGATGACAATAAGAGGAAGAAAAGTTTCATGGAAATGGCTGCGCGCGCGCACCTTGGTCTGGACCGCCTCAGAGTCACGGACGAACAGCTCGGCGAAAGAAGCGTCGTGGCGGCTGCCGGCGAAGTAGGCCGGGACTTCGTAGGCCGGCAGGTTGAGCGGGTACTTGGCCCTCTCGATGATGCTGAAGACAATGGTGTCCTCCTCCCGAGTGAGGAAGTCCCTCACCGTGTCAAGGCTAAGCCCGCTGCACCGATGCAACAGCAGCAGCGTCGCGTTGCAGATGAGTAGATACGTGTACAGACTGGCCATTGGCATTAGCATTGCTAATGTACAGAGAGAGAGATTGTGAGATGAAGAAGACGGAGATGGAGAAGATGATTTGCCTTCTCGGCAGTTCAGATGTGTGCGTTATATATCTGGATATTTGTCACCGGAAAGAACGCCGGGAGATGGTCAAAGTGAGCGGTTCGATAGAAACAGTTAGGTGTCGGATCGGATACTGATAACACTATTTACCAAATTTTATCTTGAATACGGATTTGTACGTTCTCAAATACAAATACAAAACAGATATTTCAAATACGAATATGTATTCGGATGTTTACTCGGTTTAACTCGAAATATCCATTGTTTCACAAATTTTCCAAAAGTCCAAAGTGTCCAATATACTAAATTGGAATAATAATTAATAAGAAACAATGATACATAATAAATCATACACAAACTAAGTTTTTAAACAACACTAACTAAAACCATCAATTTACTTTAAATCATAGCTTATTACTTCTCGAAACTCTAATTCTCTCAAGAAAATCTCAAGTTTCTTAACATCCTATATGATAAACTTCCTTAAAATATTTTTCAAAATTTTATCATAATATCTACATATAATATTATAACACCATGACAAGTCTCGTATTTTTCAGACTTTATTTGATTTTTTATAATTAAAAAACCCTTAAACTCCACATTACCAATGAAGTGTCGTAACATAAAATTTTTAAAATTTCTTTAAATTTAGTGGATAAAAAATAAAAATGGACACAAGAGAGTGAATATGATTTTTCTATAAATTTCAGTGCATTATTTTAGGTACTTGCAGTTCAAATTTCACATGTTCCAATTTAAATCATAGAAATATAATTAATGAGTTAAAAATAGCAAATGGATTTAGAAAAATACAAAAAATTTATATGGAATGAGATATGTTGTATTTCGATTGCAAAAAAGTTTTAAATTCAAACGAACATATAACCATATATTTACATTAAACCATAGCCTATTACTTCTCAAAAACTATAATTCCTCTCAAGAGAATATTAGGTTTTTTAACATTCTATATGATAAATTTCTTGAAACATTTTTAAAATTTTATTATAGTATCTACGTATAATATTATAACACCATGAAAGATCTCATATTTTTATACTTTATTTGATTTTTTATAATTAAAAAACCCTTAAGCTCCACATTACCGATAAAATGTTATAACATAATTTTTTTAATATTTCATTAACTTTTGTCGATAAGAAATAAAAATGGACACACCATAGTGAATATTAATTTTATATAAATTTTAGTATATTATTTTAGGTACTTGCAGTTCAAATTTCACATATTCCACTTAAAAGAAACACAAATAATGAATTAAAAATAGCAAATGGATCTAGAAAAATACAAAACTTTTATATGGAATGAGATATGTTGTATTTTGATTAAAAAAAGTTTCAAATTCACACAAATATTTAACCATCAATTTACATTAAATCATAGCATATTACTTCTCAAAACTCTAATTGCTCTCAAGAGAATCTCAGGTTTCTTAACATCCTATATGATAACTTTCTTTAAATATTTTCAAAATTTTATCATAGTATCTAAGTATAATATTATAATACCATGATAGGTCTCGTATTTTTCGGACATTATTTGTTTTTTTATAATTAAAAAACTCTTAAGCTCTACATTACCGATGAAGTGTCATAACATAATTTTTTTAACATTTCTATAAATTTAGTGGAAAATAAGTACAAATGGACACAAAATAGTTAATATGATTTTTCTATAAATTTTAGTGCATTATTTCAGGTACTTGCAGTTCAAATTTCACATATTCCAATTTAAATTCTAGAAACACAATTAATGAGTTAAAAAATAGAAAAATGGATCTAGAAACATACAAAAAATTTATATGTAATGATACATTTTTTATTTTGATTACAAAAAAGTTTGAAGTTGAAACAAATATTTAAACATAAATTTACTTTAAACCATAGCCTATTACTTCTCAAAACTCTAATTCCTCTTAAGAGATTCTCAAGTTATCGCATATGATAACTTTTTTGAAACATTTTCAAAATTTTATCATAGTATCTGCGTATAATATTATAACATCATGACAAGTCTCGTATTTTTCAGACTTTATTTGATTTTTTTATAATTAAAAAACTCTTAAGATCCACATTACCGATGAAGTGGCATAACATAGATTTTTTAACATTTCTTTAAATTTAGTGGGTAAGAACTAAAAATAGACACAAAATAGTTGATATGATTTTTCTATAAATTTTAGTGCATTATTTTAGGTACTTGCAGTTCAAATTTCACATATTCCAATTTAAATCTTAGAAACACAATTAATGAGTTAAAAATAGCAAATAGATCTAGAAAAATACAAAACTTTATATGGAATGAGATATGTTGTATTTTGATTATAAAAAAGTTTCAAGTTCAAACAAATATTTAACCATCAATTTATTTTAAACCATAGCTTATTAATATTCACTAACTTAAGTATTCCATAATTATATAAATAATAAATAAATCATTAATATAGTGATAATATATCATCTTGAGTCTGCGTTTAATATATGTGAAATCCTAAAACGAATATGGATGTATCCATTTTCATATCCACATTCAGCAGAATTCAGATATTCGTTTCCATATCCACATTTGTATAATGAATTCGGATGTTTCCGAATGTCATCCATATTTAATTCGGATACGAATACGGATATCCATATTTATAGTTATTCGAATACGAATACAGATAATTCGGATATTCTGACATCCATATCCATCCCTAGCAACAGTGGACAATTGGATCTGTCACAGTCTACTCCCTTAATTACCGTTGAATAAACAGTGAGAATCCCTGTGCCAAGGTCAAATGTGTTGAGTAACCACGCATACAACCGTGTGTTGTGTAGCCGAGAGCTTTGAGACAATGGGCAAAAGACACAATATTTAGGGAAAAAATCTGAACTTCTTTAATTGGTTAGATTCAATTATATACAAATGAGTAGATGGCCCCTCTATTTATAAGAAAAACCCTTAAGAGATAGACATGCTCACAACGGATTTCGTAAGAGAAGATCCCATCCCTTGAGTCCTATGGCTATAATTATTGGAAAACTCACATGTGAGCATATCTATTAAGTCAGGGCTTGGACATTTGGGACATGTGTGTTCATGCTACTTTCACTGTTCATCCTTCTACTGAGCGATCTACTCCAGTAATAGTTGTCTAGCATGAGAACAACAACAAAACAATGAACATACTGTTTTCTGGACTTGGATCTTCTAAGTTTGAGTGTTTGAGCCATCTCGACACGGCTCGAGAGATCTGGGCTACCCTCTAGGCACACCATGAGGGGATAGCTCAGGTCAACGCAGCTCGTCTCTATCAGACTTACCAGCATGTGTACGAGAATTTCTCACAAAAGCCGGGTGAGACGGTTGAAGCTTTGTTTGGTTGCTTTCAGTCGATCATTAATAAGTTTCGGGCTAACAAAGATGAATAGGATCAACTTGTCTCAGACCATGAATAGGCTTTCAAGGTCTAGGAGATCAAGGTATCATCAATTGTAGAGAGTACTTCTTATGATACATTGACTATCGCAAAGCTTTTTAGTAAGCTCATGGCCTCAGAGGTTGATATCGAGTTGAAATTAAATCTCACTATTTCTGGTTCCAAAAACCTGGCCCTTGCGACTACTATTGATGCCTCCTCTCTTAGTTGTGCTTTGCCCTCTTTGATATCTGAGAAACCATGTTGAAGAATATGGTTTTGATACTCCAGATATGATGAGTGATTCTCAACGGAAGTCAAAGGAAGAGAGATATGAAGACCTGCCGAGTCTGAGGCGCATGTGACTCAGGTACACGGGCAGCGAGCGACAGCCGGGCAGAGGAGCCGCGGAGTTAGGATGGCCCAATCCGGGTACATGGCTAGGAGCGGCAGATGATCTGCTGGTCTGTTGACTGGGTTTGACTCAGGTATACAGGCGGCGAGGATCGTCGGGCTGAGGAAGCTGCGGGGTCGGGTCGGCCCAATCCGGGTACCCGGTGCGAAGACGGTGGACGCATTGTTAGTTTCGGCACAAAACTGACAACCTATGATTATTTTGTTTTTAAGATATTAATATTTAGTTTATAAGTTTAGAATATTTTTATTTGACTCAGGTGATTTTTCTAAGAATATTTTAGTAATTTTCAGAATTTATTTTAGAGTCAGTTTAATTTACCCTAGGGGTAAATTAGTATTTTTATGTATTAGGAGTCACCTATAAATAGGCCCCTATCCCCCCTGGGGATAGATGACTGTTTTTCAGATCAATCTACAATCTACAGTCCATTGTTCAGTGTTTGCGTTCCACCAAAAAAATATTTTCTTCTTCGAGGAAATTCTTCGCCGCCGTCAAGCGGCTCTCTGGCGCACGGGTCAAGGAATCAGCCTATTGTTTTTTAATCTCCGCATGCACGCGGTGCGGCGGGGAAGCAGAGGCCGGCAACAACACTAGTCTTTTTTCCCTCGGGACGCGTGCCAGAGCTTTTGTCTTGCTGCTGCCTGCTTCTCTTTTCACCGGTGCGGGGCCCAAAGCAGGCGTGCAACACAGGTCTTCTCGGCAGCAGACCCTAACGGGGTGGAAGCTTCACGTGGCGTGGCGATCTGAGAACCACAGCGGCGGCAGGCGGTGTTTTGGCCGGCGTGCACCTATCGGCAGCGGGCCCACAGCGCAGGCGGCGGACGCAGGCACTTGCTTTTCACGACGACGAATATTTCCACGACGCATTTTTTAGCAGATCGGCATGCAGGTAAGTCGTTTTAATCTCCTATTTTCAGTTAGCTAATTAAATCATTAGTTATCTGTTTTTTAGTTTGCTTGAAAATAATAAATTTCGTAGTTAAATTTTTAATCTGTTAACTGTTATTAGTTATCTCATATTATTTATTTTACTGTCTTTTATGTGCTCATATAAACCAAAAAATTTATTAGTCGTAGTAATATTTTTATTCTAGTTTTCTATGCAATATTTTAGGTTTATTTCTGAATTAATTTCTGGATGATCCATATTCTATTCAGTTGATTAGTATTTTATTTTTAAACTACTATCCGGATTATTAGTGATTTATTTAGGTATTTTGCCTACACCATTAAATATTTTTGAGAACACATTTTTTATTTACTGCAGTATTTTTATTTAGTTAATCTTTAATATCGTTTTAATTAGGACACCGGTCATTTTTTGGGTAGACAACTTTAGTTCCCGTAAGTTGCTTTGATAATATTATTTGTCTGGTTAAGTTTGTTTGGGTGTTGGGATTAGCATATAGTTTAGTAAGAAATTTTTAGGCGCCCATTCATCCCTCTCTGGTCGCTACTTTTGGTCCTACAATGTCTATCACTAAGGATCAACTGGATTTGCTAGGAGATGATGATATGTGCTTGTTTAACAGCCGTGTTTCCATGTCCATGATAGAAGAATGAGCAAAAAACATGGCAAAAAACCCAGTTGTTTTGAGTGTGGTGATCTAGGATATTTCATTGCTGACTGCACCAAGTGGAACGACTATAAGAAGGACACTAGTGGTGGCTCCTACATCTCCGATAAGGACAACAGCTCCAACAAGAACACATTCGCCAAGAGCAAACCAAAGTCAAGGTTCTTCCAAAATGCCTTGAAAGACTATCGGCATAAGAATCGAAGGCAGGACAAAGCCTTCTTTGCTGAGATTGAAGAGATGTTTGGCAGTCGATCATCCTCTTCTGTCTCTTCATCAAGCTCAAGTGATGAAGAAATCATCATCAAGAAAGGGAAAAAGAAGGTCACATATGATCCTGTTGGCCTTTGCTTCATGGCTTTTGGGGACAAGTCAAAGACTCGGATTCAGCGTAGCAGGAGAACCCGCAAGAGATTCTGCACAATGGCTCTTGAGGACAAAGACGACAAGAGATGCTCCGATAAGGACGATGAGAAGGTAACTCCTTATGAGCTTGAAGTTTGTGAATTGCTTGAGGAGAATAGTCAGGAGTTGAAGTATTGAGACAAGTTGCTTAGAAAAGCTGAGAAGAAGTTAGATGAGCCTAACACAGAGCTTGTTATCACTACACCATGACATCGATTTGCCGACAACAAATCTGTTGGCGAAAGCACTCTTTAACGCCTAAAAAATGTCGGCAAAGGGTTTTAACCACATAAAATGTGTGTTGGGAGAAAGCCTATGGTTAAAGTCTTATACTGACAAACTACACCTTTGCCCACAGATAACCTATCTGTAATTCGTTGACTTTTAACGACAGACAATATTTACCGGCAGATAATTTTTTGTTTACAAAAATAACATATAACGACAAACTATTTGACAAATTGGTAATAACATATTTAAAATCATATATATATTAGGAAACAATAAATTCAACATCAAATCCGATACTCCATCAAAACAAATACTCCATTCAAGACATACATTCCAGAAACACAATATATTCATGCAAATCACAAGTCAAGTTCATCATTAAAGTCACAATACACAAAATACTACAACACAACATCTAGTTCAGTTCATCATTAAAGTTGTCCAATAAATTAGTCGTATATTACATAGCATTAGTGTTGTACAAAAGATCATCAGAATTGTCCAAAAGCTAAGCCCTACATTACTTTAACAATTAAGACATGATGTTATCTGATTTGCATAAATTATTCATCTAAAGGTGTTTTATTGTCTTAAAGAAAGCCTAGTTATCATCATAAAAAATTTCAAATAGACTGAAAGAACACAATTTCTTGCGAATTATGTTTCATTCATATCACAATTCAGATGATAGTGTTGCATTCCATTTACTACTATCTTTGGTTGGCAGGGTAGTGGACTACAAATGGTTTATATATTATAGCTCAGGTCAGTGCTATATTTTCATATGGTCACACCAAAGTTTTCTTCCATTTCTGGCAATTTTCTATTAGTTCAATAGATGAATATGTTAGGCTTGTATCAGTTCATCTTTTACAGTTCCAATAGTCCACAAATGTTTATATCAGTTTCTCATATACTTTAATTCATATGCAGCCAAATATGCAAGATAGTAAATTTAGACAAGAATTATAAACATCTTGCAAGATAGTAAAGACAATACAAACAATGTAATTACCTTCTTTTGTGGTTTCTTGACGCCTTTTCGTCGTGGTGCTTATCTTAGAGGAGTCATTTATACACTTTTGGCAGCTCTCTTGAACATCTACATGAGTTCAGGAAGCAATATCTTCAGCATTTGTGAATGTGTGAAGCACAAATCTTCAATAAAGCAATATGCAAGACGGGTGCAAAAAAATACCACTACTATTTTCGTTTGAAGTCAAACTTACAGTAGTAGGAACCATATCTTCATAATAATAAGGTCATATTACTATTAATAATAAGGTCACATAAAAAAGAGAACAAACCACATAATGAAAGCATCATCCAAGTTTAGTATACTTATCAATTATTTCAAAATAAGAGGGATTTGAAAATTCAGAAGAATTCCCTATCCTGATTGGAATTGACAAAAGACAGTAGTGAGAAATGAAAATTCAAAGTTTGGTTTCTTCTTCCTTGTAGTGCGGTTTCTTTTGATCTTTTAAATTAAAATGCAAAAAATATATTTATTAAAAATATATGATAGTTTTGTTGATGCTTGTATCTTTTTTGTTGGTCCAACCATGTACAAAAGTCTCTTTCATTATACTTGTCATACAATCATCATGTTGATATGTACCATCTACTTTATATTACATACTGCAAGACATGTGAATACAATAGATTTTATGAATGAAAACATAAAGTTTTTGAAAAAATAACCTAGCCAAATAAGAATAATAGCAAGAATGTGTTTTTTCTGTCTTCCATTTAACCTATTATAAAAGGCTCAGAATTCTTGAGGATGAAGTACTTTCCAGTTTCCAGACATTGAGGTTTTCATACTGCCCCCATATTTAAATGAAGCTAATTTCCCTACTTGCTTAGTTTCGCTAAATGACTTCAGAGAAAAAAGTTTGTCTACAACTAGAACTCCTTTTCCACCCTCTAATGAAAATATTGAGTTTGCTGGCTATAGAAGGATTAGAATCTAAATCACTTATTTTTTATTAGAAGTAGCAATCTGCATTACACTGAAAGTGTCTTATATGTTACAATATATAATCATTAAATTGTGCCACAAGCTAAATCACAGATTTTTTTAATTTGAAGCAGCAGTCTACATTACACTGAAAGTGTTTTTTTGTTTTACAATATAAATGTTAATACATGTGAAACAATGTCATTGAAAGGCATGCTGGAACTTTTTCTTGTGGCTTGGAAATCTTGATGTGTATCAAGATCGGCAGCTAATCCTTCTGAACTCAGTCCCTATTTGCATTAGAATGGCCAATTCATGAAGAATAGTTCATAAGGATTGTGAAATAGCAGTTATCATGAAAGAAAAAGACGTAGCAGAAACATGAGATCAGTAAACAGTAAATACAATAGAACCAGTTTCTTTGTTTCTTATACAGGAAAAGTAATGCTCCCCCCATATTCACATAAAAGGCAAAGTTGTAAAACTTGTTTGTAGAACATTAGCAGTGCTAGATTGGTCGGTTCTCTAATATTACATAGGAAGTGTATAGCGTGAAAAACTAGAAGGGTCTGGCTTGAGAGTCATACGCATGGCACAAAGTAAAAAAGTGAATATGAGAGCAAAACCTAAATGGTAAGTGGAAAATCAGAAGTGTTACATGGAATATAAGAAAAATTACCCCACATTTAATTATTTTGTCGAGCTAGTCCAGAACTCCAGATTCTAAACACCACATACAAAAATCTAAATTCTCATCAAGACATCAATGGAAAACTTGGGTGCAAACGAAGATCAACACAAAACTTATTGAATAATTTCATTTCATAATCACTTCAATGACAGCAAGGTGGAGACAAAACTACACAAAATTGTAGAGGAGCAGACTACAGAAGGCCTTACAACAATGCTCGGTGTGCAGCGTGATCCCATGAGTCCCCTGATGAGGGCGGTAGACACCAACGTCGCCATGAATCCCCTGCAGCGAACGACAATGAAACGGTTAATCAAACAAGATAACCCCATGATCTACAGAAAAAGCCAGCACAAATCAAGGGAAGTAGAATCCCATCCCGACAACAATGAACCTGAGTTGGACCTATGGTGTGCACCAAAGGATACAACAAGTATCTGGTATGAGCTGGTCGGCGGCTGCTCGGGGTAGGAGCGGCCAGCGCTGGCGGTGGTTCAAGGGGTGGGGGAAGTGGGAGAGTGGAGAGTGGAGACTATGGGTAGGGGGTGAGGGTAGGGTTTTCACTAAGTGTGTAGCCCGTGTAGCACGTTTCAATTTTTGATAGGCGTGCCTATCTAATTTTTTTGCACCTAAATGAAAATATTTTTAGTGACAGATAAACTGAGGCTTATTGATACATTTACCGATAGATGATCTATCATTACGCATTACCGAAAAATTATTAGACACTATTTATGCTTATTACAAATAGACGTTCTATTACCATGTATTACCGACCGATTTAGTGACGCTAAATGTCATTTTTTCTCGACAAACGTCTGACGTTAAAATGATGTCATGGTGTAGTGTATGGCCAATAGCAAGGTTGAGACTCCTTCTTCTTCTCCTTTCTTGGGTGAGAGAAGTGAATGTCCCACCTGTGAGGTGTTGCTTGGAGACCCGACTTCTCTAAAGTCAAGGTAAATAGATAGAGTTGATGAAAGAGACACACTGGCCATTGAGCTTGAAAGCACTCATCTGGAGCTAAAAAATACTCATGCCCCAGTTGTCGTGCCCCGTGAGGACTGCCCATCCCTATTAGTTAGAGAGTTTGTTAGTTCCTTCCACCATTTGTAAGGACTATCTGTCTCTAAGGTTTGAGCTAGCTGAGAAGAAGGCAGAACTTAGGAAGCTAGAAAAGTCTGCCCATCTAGATGGTGAGTGTGAGGTTTTCATAGATCAAGTAGAGGTGATACCTTCTTTGAGAGAGAAGTTATCAGATGCTGAGAATGAGAATTATTACCTCCATCAGATCTTGAGATAAGTGAGTGCTAGAGAGCCTTAGTTCGGTACGATGATCCACCAGTTCAAGAGAAGGATGGGTTTGGAGTAGGTTACACCTACACCAAAGCTAACTTTGAGAGCGCTCTGTGTAGGGTGGTGGAGTGGAGTCAGATGATTCGCGGGGAGAGATACGCCAAGACTCACTCTACTGAGTCCTTCTACACTAGTCAGCCCAAGAAACTTGTCTGGATCGCAAAACCCAAGAGCCTCCATACTTCTCTTAACTCTCTTCTAGGACCCTCTCATACAAAAAAGCTTCCACCAAACACCATCAAACCCAAGAACCTAAAGACTCAACCTCATCCCAAGAAGACAATCTATCATTGTGAGTTCTGCAACAAGGATGGTCATCTTGAGGATTTTTTCTTTAGGAGGAAGCGGGTTGAGAGTGTGGAGAAAGCGAGAGGTCGGCAAGAGCTGGTCTACAAACAAGGTGGTAGATGGAGAGTCCCTCGACGTGGTGAGAGGATAGAGGCCAGGGCGCATCGTGTAGGAGGAGGTAGAGGAGACGACTTTCGTGCCCATGCTCCGGAGGGTGGTTTCTGTTCCGATAGAGTTCTAGGTCGTCCTCAATACAAATTTGGACCTCGTGCCCGTGGCTTTAATTGCTTTGATGTAACGCGCTTTGAGACGTTCTTTGGTCCAGATTTTTATACTCCTTTCAGCTTTCCTTCTTTTGAGAAAATAGCTTGACATTGGTTTAGCTCTTTTTCTAAACCTGATGTCGGACCATTTGCACACCCTTATGACCATTGATTTTGTAGGATCGAGGCTTGGATATCGCATATGGTTTTCCAACCTCAGCCCCACGAGATCCAAGGAATACATAACTTTTAGGAACAATGGTCAGGGTAAGGTGTTGGGAGTTGGTTCAATTCAAATTTCTGAGAATTTTTCATTGAGAAATGTTGCTTTGATTGGAAAACTTTGTTTTACTCCGATTTCTGTTTTGCAACTTCTTGATGAGGATTTTGAGGTGCATTTTAGGAAGGGCATATCTTATGTTGTTGATTCTAGAGGATCTTTGGTTTGTCGGATCTTACCCTTTGGTAAGGTTTTTTTGATCAATTTCTCTAGTTTGTTTGACCCTTCTCGTTGTTTGATTGCTGGATCCTCTTATAAGATCTGGAGGTGGCATAGGAGGTTAGGTCACTTGAGTTTTGATCTACTTATTAGGTTGAGCTCTATGGACCTCATATGAGGATTGCCCAAGCTTAACATGGAAAAGGATATAGTTTGCCATCCTTGTTGTCCTGGGAAGATAGTTGCTGCTTCCCACCACCTGTGACTCAAGTGATGACTCTGTATCCGGGAGAGCTACTTCATACGGATACTGTTGATCTAGCTCGGATAAGTTCAGTCGGTGGGAAGTGGTACACGCTTGTGATTGTTGATCACGGGGGTGCCCGATCTTCCGTCATGAGGGTAAACACAATTTGTGGAGATCTCAACGTTGATGATCCGTCTTCCGATCAGAACTGACCCGAAGCCTGTAATCGCTACACCATGGCTCCATTGGTTATCAACCATGCATGAAGCGATTGACCTCATCAAGAAGGCTTATCCCTGCATGCGAATCGAGAACACAAGCAAGAACATGGAAACACAATCTTAAATTGTAGATGATAAATTGAAGGATTCAAAGTTTGTGGTTTGACAAACTAATGTATGGTGAAACTGCGATGGCAGATTAATCTAAGCAAAACCTGGACCCTAGCAATGGTGGCTACCATCTATTTATAGGGTTTACAAGACGTGGGATGCATGGACCTTATCATAGAGTTATGGGCCATGCCCTAAAAAGACTCAAAACATTAACATACTTAATAAAACAATATGACTCTGACCCCACATAGTTCTAGACTATGACTCACGATTGGTGGCTCCTCAGTTGGTGTAACATCCTAGAAATTAAAAATAAAATAAAATACGAGAAATACATTTTCTGAAAAAAAATGGATTATTTAAATAGAGAAAAGGATAAAAGAACCAAATTAAAGCAAAACAAGGAGAAATACTTCAAATTTGAACCTGATAAATTTATGATGGAATCTATGAGCCAAGAAATATTTTTAGGAATTTTTATAAAATTTTAGCAATAGTGCTTCAAGCTCTAAATAAATATATGAATTTATGGAATTATTTTAATCAAAAAAAACAATTTAAATTGCTATTGGGCCGCAACCCTGAATCATCCCTCGACCCAGCCCAGCCCAGCGTTGCGCTCGCTGACATGTGGAACCCGCGTGTCGGCGTCGTCCTCCTTCTCTCTCTCCCGCCCGCACTCCGCCAGCCCCACCTGTTAGTCTCTAGCTCCCTGTGCTCGGCCGCTGTCCACTCGGGCCTGCATGTCGTCACTTCTCCCCATCGCTCTTGCCCACCGACAGGTGGGGGCCACCTGTCGGAGTCGTCTTCTCCGTTGGAAGGGGATCCCCCCTTTCCATCCCCGGTGAGCCCCTTTCCAATCTCGCCGCCACTGGCCGCCGATTGCCAAATTGAGGCCATGCCGTGACTTGCCATACTCCGGTGATCTTTTTCCCCCAAAAGTCAACGCAAATTCGCATGTATGGCAGGGAACCGAGCAAGAGGAAACCCTCGCCGGAGTAAGTTAGGAAACCCCCTGGATTCCAGTGATTTGCCCTGCCAAATGCGCCACCAACGACCCCCTATAAAGAGCCCCGGCCTCGCCGCACTCCGCCCTCCCCATTTACGCCCTTTACACTCTCACCCGACACCTTGCGACGCCGAAGACTATTTTTCCCTACTTCTACTTCGGCCGCCGATCGCTGACGCCTCAGGCCACCACCGCCCTCGCCGACGGCATCAGCAGGACCAGCGATGCCTCCCCATCCTCGGCCTCACCTCCGTTGGCCGTGAGGGCCGCCGGAACTCATCACCGCCGATCGCCGTCAACCACCCTTCGTCGCCCCGCCGGTATGCCCATGTTCCCCATGCTCTCCGGAACCCGTTTTTAGCCCTAGAGAGGCCGTGTAGCCCTCGCCGCCGCTGGAATGCCTCGCCGTCGCGTCGCCGGAGTCGGAGAAGAAGGGGGTAGTTACCCTTCGACGTGTGTCGTGCCGGACGAGACCACAACCACTCGATCTGCAGCGCACGGTCAGGATTAAATCCCAAAATCAAGCGCCCAGATGCGTTTGACCCATCGTTGACCGGTATCGCTTGATCCCAGCCGCTCATCATCACTTAAAGCCCTCGCTTGATCACAACCGTCCACGCGTACCGGTTCGTTTTGTTTTAATCTAAGCCGTCCACGCCACTTTAAAATCCCGCACTATTCTAAGGCTGCCGGATCTAGATCGAACGGTCCTGGTTGGCCTGGTCCACGCACACAGTGCGCGGGCCCGTGGTGAGCCTGGCTCACCGTGGACCGAAATCATTTCCTGTTTAATAAAAATTCAGAGAATCAATTTAAACTTTAAAAATTCATAACTTGCTCAATTTAACTCCAAATTTCACCATTCAAATTTTGTAAAATCTGTCTCTTTATTCTCTACACATTTATGCAATAAAAACAGTATGTTTATTTTGCACCTTTTATTCTTATTAAATAATAATTCAAAAGCCCTTTTAGGATAAATGATTATTTCGTGTAATAAAAACTCAAAACTCTCTGAAAGTACCACAAAATTTATATATTAATACAACAAAAACATGTACGCTTGTCCCTGTGATTTTTGGATTGTTTATTGAATATCGTGTTTACTTTTCGTATTGGAAGACTACGACGCCGTCGAGGATCAGGAGTTTTACCCCGAGGTTCCACCTTCACCATTTGCAGATCAAGGCAAGTCTCAAACCTCGAGTTGATCATATTTAAGCCCAATTTTTCATAATTACCGCTATAACTCATAGGAATTAAATATTGCATTAGTTTAATCACAAGCCCTAAATTATATTTATTAGATCCCCGTCCTTGTGTGTAAACTCAAGCCATGCTTATTGAGCCTAAACTCCTTGTCAACTTTTAAATATTATATTAGCTAGTGTTCAATGTATCGACACAACTGCTATAGGATAAAAGAACGAGTCGTAGATAGTTGGATTCTACTATATGATTTCCCCGTTATTCTCGTCTCTGGATTCTGTTGGAGTTGGCTATGTTATAAGTATGGTGGGTTTCGGGTGCAAGCTAGGGCATTGGTTGGTCGCACCCGGGGCACTATAAGGACCGGTCTGTGGGATCTGTTACAAAACAAACTCGTACTAACAACAAAGTCTAGTGGGTAAGTCCTAACTGGAGGTATGGAGCGTTCCAACTTGAAGCACCATAGTGGAGGGGGCAAGTGACACCTGCGGGTGGCTTGTACCGACGAGGCTCAAGGGGTGGGTATGGTGTTGGCCCGAAGTGACTGGGGCACCATATGTGATGAGGACATCGCTGCCATTTATACAACCACAATAGCAGCCCCTTCACCGCTTACACCTAAGCAAGGACCAATGACACGTGCCCGTGCACGTGAACTTAATTATCTGGTGAACTCGTTCCTAGTTGTTCAAGTTAATTATTTTTCCAATGGGGTACTATTAAAGCCTTGTGATGACTTTATTATCCTTAAGTGCTTAGGAATTGAACCAGCTAGGAGTGGAGAAGGCAACAATGCAATAAATATCCGTACTCCCGAAGGGACTCTTGTAACTGCAGAAATCTAAGATTAAATGGAGCATATCTTTCAACTCCCAAGGTTGTTTAAAGCAAATAAATACTTGTTGGAAAGGTCATTTCGTCTACTTTCCAACGGATCAAGAATCAATGGCAGAGGACAGACGAAACGTCCAGAAACTGCCGAAGAACACTCGTGACTCCATCCTAAGTTTCTAGTTTTCCCTTTAAAAGCAAGTGGTAGGCACAAAAAGGACTCGGGTTTTGTTTGATGTAAGTTAGCTACTGCTACTTCCTTGTAAATGCTCGTGTCGTCTAGACCGCCCGATTACTTGAATCAAAACTCCAACTTCTATCATATCCGTGAGTGTTTGCTTGTCATCTTGTTCTTGCTTGTTCTTCGATTGCTTGTAGGTTCAAGACTGTTCTTGGCACGGCAAGAGCAGCAACAACCGGAGTCGGTGTAACTATCGCTAAGGCGCAGCATCCTTGTGGTTGTTGTAGTCGGGTAGCACAACGTCGATCTCCACCCCCAAATCGTAGTTATCAGGAGACAGTGTACCTGTCGCTCAAGGCGCCACACCATCTTGGTTGTGGTAGTCGGGCAGCCAACGTCGGCTTCCACCAAATTCACCACATCCTCCATCTCTCATCGAAAGATCGGGCTCCCCCGTACCCGTCGGGTCCATTAATATGAAACCTATAAGTGGGTGTTATCGAATTGGTGCATTCCATGCTAAAGGTTTTGGCACGAGCTTCTCGTGACTTGGGTCATTTAACACACTGTGGTGTGCGGGAAACGAGTGCCTTGTGGGTATAGTAGTACACCTCTGATCAGAGTATAATCTTTTCAAAAAGTCATGCCCACGGTCAAGGGCGGGTTGCGTGACTTCTCGCAGTTAATTTACTTTTGTATGAATGATTGTGTGATTCATGGCATGTAAGGACTATTGAGTGAGGGTGGGCTGACTATACCCCTCAAGTTAGAAGATGATGCATTACACATGTTTAATTTTCTATACTAATAACCTGCTCACATTAACTGCTTTACAAATATGCTTTTCCGCAAAAGTAGCCACTACCTTCCTTGTTATTACTCTGCATTATATCTGCATTCGGTGGCTTGCTGAGTATGATTGTACTCACGCCCGTTGACTTACACCACTAGAGGCCGTTTACTACGAGGAGGATGAAGGTCTGGAGTAGCGACCCAGTCAAGGAACGAGACCGGAAGGAGGCGTTCATCTAGGAAATTTATTTTATTAGTTTCTCTTTGTTTTAACTCTTTTGTAATAATATGGTCTACGAACCATGATTGATTGGCGTATTTTACGCAGTTGTATGATGAACGTCTTGTTTTATTGATTTTCTATGGAATTTCAATAAAGTCCAGGTTTTATTAAATCTGGGCGTTACAAGATGGTATCAGAGCCGACTTTACTATAGGAAGCCAAACAGACCTGACCTTAGGATTTATATTGTCCGTATTTTTTTTTACAAACTACTTACTATCTCGTCTTCCAAAAATTTTACCAAAAATTCTCTCTTTTTGTAGATGTCGGTTCATACCATGTGTGGGACTCTTCGCGAGCTCCGCATGCTCATGGACTTCCTCGGATTTGAGTATGAGCCTGCGTTCCACGGGATCCTCCCCGATGCGAACGAGGGATACTGCGAGGTCATCGTCGTCATCCGCCCCTCCACCACGCAGCCAGCCTTCTACACCCATGGAGTCGGAGGACCTACCTTCTTGGTAGCCAGCCAGCGCGCTGCCCTTCAGGCCCTCTCCGAGCTTCGAATGGTCTACGACGGTCAGCTCTTCGACACCGCCTACCGCTTCATGCCCATGCGCACCCCGAGGAGTCATCGCAGTGTCTACATCAGCACTTTCTCCCAGCACAACTCCACCATCGCCCGCATCATGCGTCTACTTGTGGCGATGGACGATTTTCACACGAAGGCCGTACTCGACGCCGACAGCCAGCACGACACCATCGACTACTAACACCACTCATTAGAGAGCCTGAACCATGAGAACAGAGAGCTCCGTCGCCAGGTTCAGCAGGGGCGCCACTTGGCCACTGAAGTGGAGGAGCTGAGGTGTCAGAATGAGATTCTGCGCTAAGGCATTGCTGACACCGTGCAGTTGCGTCGCCAGATCAAGGAGCTACAGAAGGATCTCAAGGAGGTCACTCCCCTTCCACCGCGCAAGCGAAAGACACTTAGGACCCCCTCATCTAGGCCCAAGAGGATCTCACGCAGTGCCTCTTCTGCCGGGCCCTCCAGCTCCACCACTCCTACACCAACCGTCCCCGCCGAGCCGACAATCGAGCCCTCCCCCGAGCTGTTTTAGACGCTAGTTTACGATTGATTGTGTCATTTCTTTTGTTATGATTGTAGTGCCGCTCATGTCAGATATAAGGCATGAGTAAATATTAAATAAGAATAAGGATGTAACCATCTAAGTTTAAACTTTTAATTTGAGAAATAAAGTTAGCTGTGTTCCCCCTTAAAATGCATATCTCTTTTGGAAACCCCTCAACTTCAGGATGGCCAACGATCAAGGGTCGGATGCCCCACGCAACGGGAACGACTCCGGTAATTTGCCTCAGTGGGGAGCAACCGGCCAACGGCAGGCCCCCATCGCCAATCATCCCACACTGGCTGAGATGATGGCAAACCAAAACCAACTGATCACCACACTTCTTACCCAGATGCAGCAGCAACAAAACTAGATGCAAGAATAGCAGGCGCAGTTGTTCCATCTCCAGCAGCAGCAACCCGAGCCTCCCCTTCGACCAGCCGTCCATGCACCGACACTAATTTCTCAACTCTCTAAGTTTCTGCATGTTCAGCCCCCAATATTATCCAGCACCACCAACCCGATGGAGGCAGGTGACTGGCTGAGAACCATCGACAAGAAGCTAGACCTCCTGCCATGTACCGAGTGGGAGAGAGTGGCTTTTGCTGCTCACCAGCTCCAAGGACCCGCCGCGGAGTGGTGGGATAATTTCCGCGAGACTCAGCCCGAGGGCTATGAGATTTCATGGGCTGAGTTCACCGCCGCCTTTCACGCCGCCCATGTCCCAGATGGCGTGATAGCTCAAAAGTAGCAGGAGTTTCGGGACTTGCAACAAGGGGGCAGGACTGTCACTGAGTACCTACACGAATTCAACTGTTTGGCCCAATATGCACCAGAGGAAGTGCGCACGGACGCAGCTCGCTAGTCCAAGTTTCTTCAAGGACTGAAGGATGAACTCTTACTTCAGTTGGTCTCCGGGGACTTTGCCAATTGTCAGAAATTGGTAAATAAAGCAATCATTCAGGAGACCGAACAAAACAAGGTGGACCTGAAGAAGAAGAGAATGATCGCTTTCCGCCAGCATCAAGGAATGGTGTAGAAACCCCGCTCAGTGATCCCTCCTCAATCACCAACCCCTGTTGAGCCATGGAATGTCCTTGGAGGGCCAAGTTCAGGCATCCCACCAAAAGCACCGCCAGCCGGAAGAGCTCCAGTGCAAGCTATCGGAGCCAAAAGGGACATGAACAGTAACCCTATAATATGCTTCAATTGTCGCCAGGAAGAACACTGCTCCAATATGTGCCCATACCCCAAGCAGTCACCACCCTCCGTTCCAAGCCCGATGGGACGTACTCAAGTTCACCACACCTCCGCTCAAGAAGTCCAAGGTATGTCAGAAGACATTTTCAGTGTGACCTCAATCAACTCAGTTCCAGAGAACGCTCAGACTATTTCTGAAGCACCATCTTCTCCCATTCCGGAGCACCAGTAGAACCCTGCCCCTTTAATTTCCTGAAGATCTCTTTGAATCTCGAGGACGATATTCTTTGTAAGGGGGATAGGATTGTAACATCCCAGAAATTAAAAAAAATAAAATACGGGAAATAAATTTTCTGAAATAAAAATGGATTATTTAAATAAAGGATAAAAGAAGCCAATTAAAGCAAAACAAGGAGAAATACTTCAAATTTGAACCTGATAAATTTATGATGGAATCTATGAGCCAAGAAATATTTTTAGGATTTTTTACAAAATTTTATCAACAGTGCTTCAAGCTCTAAATAAATATATGAATTTATGGAATTATTTTAATCAGAAAAACAATTTAAATTGCTATTGGGCCGCAACCCTAAATCATCCCTCAGCCCAGTCGAGCCCAGCGTTGCGCTCGCTGACATGTGGGACCCACGTGTCGGCGTCGTCTTCCTTCTCTCTCTCCCATCCGCACTCCGCTAGCCCCGTCTATCAGTCTCTAGCTCCCTACGCTCGGCCGCTGTCCACCCGGGGCCTCATGTCGGCGCTTCTCCCCGTCGCTCTCGCCCGCCGACAGGTGGGGGCCACCTGTCAGAGTCATCTTCTCCGATGGAAGGGGATCCCCCTTTCCAATCTCACCGCCGCCGGCCGCCGATTGCAAAATTGAGGCCACGCCGTGACTTGCCATACTCCGGTGATCTATTTCCCCCAAAAGCCGACGTAGATTCGCATGTATGGAAGGGAATCGAGCAAGAGGAAACCCTCGCCGGAGTAAGTTAGGAAACCCCCCCCGGATTCCTATGATTTGCCCTACAAAATGCGCCACCGCCGACCCCCTATAAAGAGCCCCGGCCTCGCCGCACTCCTCCCTCCCCATTTCAGCCCTTTACGCTCTCACCCGATGCCTTGCGACGCCGAAGACCATTTTCCCCTACTTCTACTCCGATCGACGATCGTTGACGCCTCAGGCCACCGCCGCCCTCACCGACGGCATCATTAGGACCAGCGACGCCTCCCCATCCTCGGCCTCACCTCCATTGGCCATGAGGACCGCCGGAACTCGTCACCACCGCCAACCCCGAAGCTCCTCGCCGCCTCTCTTCGCTGCTGATCACCGTCAACCACCCTTCGTCACCCCGCCGGTATTCCCGTGTTCCCCATGCTCTCTGGAACCTGTTTTTAGCCCTAGATAGGCTGTGTAGCCCTCGCCGCCGCCGGAACGCCTCGCCGTCGCGTCGCCGGAGTCGGAGAATAAGGGGGTAGTTACCCTTCGACGTGTGCCGTGCCGGACGAGACCACAACCACCTGATCTGCAGCGCACGGTCAGGATTAAATTCTGGAATCAAGCGCCTAGATGTGTTTGACCCACCATTGACCGGTATCGCTTGATCCCAGCCGCTCATCACCACTTAAAGCCCCCGCTTGATCACAACCGTCCACGCGTACCGGTTCGTTTTGTTTTAATCTAAGTCGTCCAGGCCACTTTAAAATCCCACACTATTCTGAGGCCGCCAGATCTGGATCGGACGGTCCTAGTTGGCCTGGCCCACGCGCACAGTGCGCGGGCCCGTGGTGAGCCTGGCTCACCGTGGACCGAAACCCACTTCCTGTTTAATAAAAATTGAGAGAATCAATTTAAACTATAAAAATTCATAACTTGCTCAATTTAACTCCAAATTTCACCATTCAAAATTTGTAAAATCTGTCTCTTTATTCTCTACACATTTATGCAATAAAAACAGTATGTTTATTTTGCACCTTTTATTCTTATTAAATAATAATTCAAAAGCCCTTTTAGGATAAATGATTATTTCGTGTAATAAAAACTCAAAACTCTCTGAAAGTACCTCAAAATTTATATATTAATTTCAGAGGACATAATAACTTCATTTCACTATTTTAATGCAATAAAGACACTAGGGTTGTTTTGTACATTTTATTCACATTTAATGGGAAAATAAAAACCCCTTAGGGTAAATACTTATTCCAATTTATAAAATTCAGAAACCCCTTAAAAACTAATCTTAAGTACTTAGGTAATAATTTCAGAGAACTTAATATTTTATTTCCTTTAATTATACAACAAAAACATGTATGCTTGTATTGGTGATTTTTGGATTGTTTATTGAATATCGTGTTTACTTTTGGTAATAGAATACTATGACGCCGTCAAGGAACGGGAGTTTTACCCCGAGGTTCCACCTTCACCGTTTGTGGATCAAGGCAAGTCACAAACCCCGAGTTGATCATATTTGAGCCCAGTTTTTCATAATTACCGCTATAACTTACAAGAATTAAATATTGCATTAGTTTAATCACAAGCCCTAAATTATATTTATTAGATCCCCGTCCTGTGTGTAAACCCAAG